>JAQPPZ010003241.1:0-11312 GCA_028583015.1 Wollemia nobilis | reverse complement strand
CAACAATTTCAAAATTTTCCATATTTAAAGCAACAATCTCTACCTTAAAGCTCCTAATATTTGTAGAACCATTGTAATCACACAATACCTAAAACTCACAAAGTAGTTTTATGGGATCCATGTTGTTGCTAACATGAGTGTCATGAATATTTTTAAAATAAAGAGCTATCACATCAAGAGACTCATATTTCATATTCCTATACAACTACTTTTATTTTGAATTAGAAGCATGAGATTCTTCATTCACATATTTGAGTAACCCCTTACTCTAGAGCAAAGCTTCAATATTTATTTTCTTGATAGCATAGTTTAGAAAATTTAGTAAGGGCACATGTTAATATATAATTATCATACAAATATATAAAATACTACATGTAGTTTTATTTATAAAAAACACCACCAATATAATGATCTTTAAAAATCATGTGATTTGAGAAGAAGGGGCTCAAAACACTTCTTTATAAAAATGTTATGGTCCCAAAAATATTGGCCAAAAAATATATAAAATAATTTTAAAAAATAAAAATAATATCTAAAATGAGTAAACACCCTCCATGTGGCATTGCATGTGTGGTTGAGGGGATGCCAATTTTGTGCTAGTGTACCAACAAAAAAGGTGATACCACTTGACACAATTAGGGGATTTTCAATTGTGTATTGACTATGAAGGATATTGGATAGAGAAAATGATCAATATTGTGCTATTTGTTGCACTGTAATTTTAACTACAATCTACAAACCATATTATGATCCTTATCACATCTTGATTTTATTTGAAATCCATGCTTTTCCAAGTCTATTGTTGATTGTGTGACTATATGGTCATTGGGTTTTATGAGTTGGTAGAATGTAATTGGTCAAATCTATATTTATATTTCTATTTCAATTGCCACCCTAGTTGGCACATTACCTACCATGTTAGTTGTATGGACCATCACATCAACTACCATGTCACCTACCATGTTATTTGTCACACCATCTATATGGACTACCATGCCAGGTGTATGGAATTCCATATCATTAGGTTCCATGTAATTATATCCTATGTTAGCTTGGATGGTTGGAAAATTTGTGACATTAGTAGGTTCCATGTAATTAGATCCTATGTTAGCTTGTATGATTAGAAAATTTATAACATCATAAAGTACTACATCATCATGCTATGCCATATTATTAATAGAAGCCATGTTGATGGTATCTATTGTGATTAAATATTCTAGCAAGGGAGGTTTAAACCATGAACCTCCAAGTATCAATGTCTAATAAAAGTATATTCTAGCCATAAGGGAAGAGGTGACTCTAAAAACATAAGGTGATTCCTTTGCGTTTAGCCCTTATTTTCAATTCAAATGTATTTCTTCTTGTATACATTTGACACCAACACACATCATGTTGACAAAGGAACATGTTTTTCCTATTTATTATAGGAAATATTCCCTAGAATATTTCTTAAATTTAATTTTAGATTTTTACACCTTATAGGAAAAGAGCAAACTTTCAACATGGAAAAAATGGTACCCATAAGAAAAAATAAAAAACATTGAACTAAGACCCTCCTAAAATTTCACAAGGATCCTATAAATGCTAATGGTTTCTTTGTATCTATCATGCTTTTTCCTAGATAAACTTTTTTTGAATGCAACTAATCAAGAAATATTACAATGTCTTTATAGAAAATATATTATCAAACCATTTTAACAACTTTGTCAAGTGACTCGAAGGCCTTTGCCATGCATAGATGCCTAAAAATGATGTCTTTTGTGCTAGGGATATATGGAAAAATGTTTAATCTCTTATTTTATTCTTTCATGGAAACAAATAAGTCCATCATCTCATTTCTTCTACTGTTGGACATATAATACTAAAAGAGAAAAAGAAAAGGATTTTTGAAAAAAATCATAAAAGACAAATGAGTTTTTTTAATTCATGAGAAACTCAATCCTAAATTTAGGGCATATATTTGATTAGACATTAAAATTAAAAAAGGATTGAGTGGTAATAAGAGGAATAAAAGATCTTATCAATGAAAAATTCTCTTAGAGTAAATCTATTGAATCCAATGACACCCTTACAATCTAAGTCTACCTAGGGTTTTATTAGAAAATACTTTTTCCAATTTTATCAACTTATAAAAAAACTTTTGGACGCTCCCAATTTCATGCATTTATTTATGAAATTTTAATTTGATTTCTTAGTTTTATTTTAGTCACCAAAGTTAAAATAAATTTGCAAAAGGAAGGGTTAGAAAAAGAAAAATAAAATTCTAGAAAATGGACAAGAAAGCTGAAAATGTTAAAACAAACTACAGTTAGTATGATGTCGCCCTACACTATTGTACCTCTTTTCGAGAGCCTTTAAAAAATATGCACTAATAGTCAATTCAAAATGATGGCCAATGGAATTTCATATGAACTACCCCCATTTAATGAAATTGTAATTTTCATAAAGGGAAGTTCATTTATTGTTTGTAAATGCAAATGCAAAGCCTGGAAATTGATTTACCTTCAAAATATGAAAAAAATGTGAAATTCTAAAATTATAAAAATTCTTATGAAACAACTTTAAATAATTTTTATAAATTCGAAATGACTTCAAAATGAGATTAAAATTGTTTTGAATGAAATATTGAAGCTCATTACCCAGGTGTTGTAGGTGAGTTGGAGAGGAGAGGGCAATCCTCTAAGGGAGGTCCCAGGTTCAAATCTCCACCCTACCAAAAAATTGAATTGGGTGTCCAAAATTGAATTTATAATGTTGGTGTGGACAGGGTCAGGTGTGACTCCCGGGTGACTTTGACGGTGTAGAACCCCCTGTTCATGGTATCTCAGACCAAGATGGCCATGCAAGGGGTTTTTCGCTTAAATATATATATTGAAGGTCATTCTTCACACCCATGCATTTATTTATGAAATTAATTTTTTTTTTTTTTTTTAGTCGTCGAAGTTTAAAAAAAATTTGCAAAAAGAAGGGTTAGAAAAATAAAAATAAAATTTTGAAAAATGGACCAGAAAGCTAAAAATGTTAAAACACATTATAGTTAATATGATGCCACCCTACGTTGTTGTAGCTCTTTTAGAGAGCTTTTTGAAAATATGCACTAATAGTCAATTCGATCAACAAGCAAGGAGTTATGACCCCAAGAAAATTTAACCCCAAAATTCAAAATGATGGCCAATGGAATGTTGTATGAACTAATCCCTTTAATGAAATTGTAATTTTCATAAAGAGAAGTTCATTTATTGTTTGTGAATATGAAAAAAAAATGTGAAATTTTGAAATTATAAGAATTCTTATAAAACAACTTTAAATATTTTTTATAAATTTGAAATGACTTTAGAATGAGATCAAAATTATTTTAGATGAAATATTTGAAGCTCATTCTTCACACCTATGCATTTATTTATGAAATTTTAATTTTAGTTGCCGAAGTTTAAAAAAATATGCAAAAGGAATTGTTAGAAAAAAAAAATTCTAAAAAATGGACTAGAAAGCCAAAAATATTAAAACAAACTACAGTCAGTATGATGTTGCCCTACGCTGTTGTAGCTCTTTCAAGAGCTTTTCAAAAATATGCACTAATAGTCAATCCGAGCAACGAGCGAGGAGTTATGACCCTAGGAAACTTTGCCCCCAAAATTCAAAATGATGGCCAATGGAATGTCGTATGAACTACCCTCCTTTAATAAAATTATAATTTTGATAAATAAAAGTTCATTTATTGTCTGTGAATGCAAATGCAAAGCGTAAAAATTGATTTACCTTCAAAATATGAAATTACAAAATTATAGAAATTCTTATGAAACAACTTTAAATATTTTTTATAAATTTAAAATGAGTTCAAAATGAGATCAAAATTATTTTGGATAAAATATTGAATCTCATTCTTCACACTCATGGATTTATTTATGAAATTTTATTTTTTTTTATTTTTATTTTAGTCGTCGAAGTTTAAAAAAATATGCAAAAATAAGGGTTAGAAAAATAAAAATAAAATTTTAGAAAATGGACTAGAAAGCCAAAAATGTTAAAACACACTACTATAAGTATGATGCCATCCTACGCCATTGTAGCTATTTTCGAGAGCTTTCCAAAATTATGCACCAAGCAACAAACGAGGAGTTATAACCTCGGGAAATTTTACCCCTAAAATTCAAAATGATGGTAAATGGAATGTCGTATGAACTACCCCCCTTTGATGAAATTATAATTTTCATAAAGAGAAGTTTATTTATTATCTGTGAATGCAAATGCAATGCTTAAAATCGATTTACCTTCAAAATATGAAAAAAATGTGAAATTTTGAAATTATAAAAATCCTTATAAAACAACTTTAAATTATTTTATAAATTTGAAATGACTTCAGAATGAGATAAAAATTATTTTAGATGAAACATTGAAGCTCTTTCTTCACACCCATGCATTTATTTATAAAATTTTATTTTATTTTTTATTTTTATTTAGTCACCAAAGTTTTAAAAAGAAATGCAAAAGGGTTAGAAAAATAAAAATAAAATTCTAGAAAATGGACTAGAAATCCAAAAATGTTAAAACAAACTACAGTCAGTATGATGCCGCCCTACATTTTTGTAGCTCTTTTTTAGAGCTTTTTGAAAATATGCACTAGTAGTCAATCCGAGCAACGAGCGAGGAGTTATGACCCTGGGAAGTTTTACCCCCAAAATTCAAAATGATGGCCAATGGAATGTCCTATGAACTACCCGCATTTAATGAAATTATAATTTTCATAAAAGGAAGTTCATTTATTGTATGTGAATGCAAATGCAAAGCCTAAAAATCAATTTGCCTTTAAAATATGAAAAAAATGTGAAATTCAATTGGGGGAAAGGGTAATGAGCATTATTTTTAAGGATAAGGTTAATGACCTTTCTTGGATATTAACAAATGTGTACGCCCCTAATTCTATATCTGGGAGAGCTGATATATGGAATTTACTCAGTCATTTCAAGGAAGCTTTTCAAGATATCCCATGGATAGTGGCGGGGGACTTTAATACCCCTCTTTACCCCTCTGATAAAAAAGGGGGAGTAGGAATTCCAGCAAGAAGTATGGAGGACTTTCAAGATTTCATCAACAACAACAATTTATTGGATGTCAAATTAAAAAATGCTAAATTTACTTGGAGCAATAGGAGGTTTGGAAATCAACTTATAATGGAAAAGCTTGATAGGTTTTTTTTGTCACAGGAAGCAATACAATCTTTTGGGGATGCAAATCTGTTGTCCTTGCCTCGCATTGGGTCTGACCACAACCCGATTTTACTTGAAATTGAAGAGACTCCAAAATTCAAAAGGCCTTTTAGGTTTGAATCTATGTGGATGCACCACCATGATCTCAGAGACAGAATTTCTCAGTGGTGGCAGCATTCTTGTCGGAGCGAGGCCTTCATTCAGATTAGCACAGAAACTTAAAGTGGTGAAAGAAAATCTAAGGTTCTGGAATAAGGAAATTTTTGGAAATATTTTTGAAAACAAGAAAGCCATCTCTGAAAGGTTATCAACCATTGAGAAAAAACTTGAAGAGGGATTGCCAGACCCTTCCCTACAGGCAGATGAAAAGAAATCCCTTGCTGAGTACCATAATGTTCTAGCTGCGAGGAGACTTTTTGGCGGCAAAAGTCTAGAGCTACCTGGCTAAAAGAAGGTGATGCCAATACAAGATTTTTTCATGCATCTACCTTAAGGAACAGAAGCCACAATAGAATTAAAGAACTTGTTAGAGATGATGGATCACTCCTTTCTAGTCCTAATGAAATCGAGAAATGAAGCGGTTTCCTATTTTCGAGAATCTTTTAGGAGAAGAACATTTCGGTTACGCCTTAGCTTGAGAATCAATGCTTTACCATATTCCTCATTTAATTTTTGATGACTTGAATGGGAAGTTAATTAAGCCTTTCACGGATGAAGAAATCAAAGAGGCCCTCTTCTCAATGAACACTGATAAATCTCCAGGTCCAGACGGGTTTTCACCTCAATTTTTTCGGGCTTTTTGGGATATTGTAGGTTTTGATGTATGTGCTACTATCAAGGAATTTCAGTCCACAAAGCATATTCCAAGAAGTTTTAACTCCACTTTTATTGCTTTAATCCCAAAGATTCCTACTCCTAGATCTATGATGGATTTTAGACCTATTAGCCTTTGTAATGTTGTTTATAAAATTTTGACCAAGGCAATTGCAAATAGAATGAGGAAGATCCTTCCTATGTTTATTGATGTTTGTCAAGGCAGTTCAGTCCCTGGAAGGTCCATCCTTGATGGGGTCATAACGGTTCATGAAGCCCTCCATTCGGTAGTCCAGACTAAAAAACCTGCTTTTGCTCTCAAGCTGGATATGAACAAGGCTTATGACCGCATAAACTGGAGTTTTGTCTCTGCCATTCTTCAGAAATTTGGTTTTCATCATGAATGGATCAAGCTTTTGGAAGGATGTTTTATGAAACCTTGGTTTTCGGTCCTTGTTAATGGTGCTCTGCTTGGATACTTTCAAAGTAAAAGGGGCCTAAGGCAAGGTGACCCTATCTCTCCCATGTTGTTTATCATTGTGGTGAAGCCCTTGGGAGGACAATCAAAGTGCACTGTAATATTGGTCTTATTTCGGGAATTAAAGCATC
This sequence comes from Wollemia nobilis, assembly GCA_028583015.1. NCBI lineage: Eukaryota > Viridiplantae > Streptophyta > Pinopsida > Araucariales > Araucariaceae > Wollemia > Wollemia nobilis. Next base: position 4,683 of record JAQPPZ010003241.1, on the reverse strand, counting down.
ATCACAAACACGGGCGGTTACACATGAACGGTTTGTGGATGATACTTTGTTGTTAACTCTTGCATCGGTTTTTGAGGCTAAGGTCATAAAACATATTCTAGAGCTATATGAGGATCTTTGCGGGGCAAAAGGTAAATTTTTCAAAGAGTAAAATTTATTTCTTTAACACTCCCATTCGAGAGGCGATTAAGATTGCTAGGATTCTTGGATGCTCGGTGTCTACTCTTCCATCCACATACCTAGGCCTTCCTTTATTTACGAGCGAGCCTACGATTCCATGTGGACTAATGTAATTGAAAGAATTCAGAGGAAGCTGGTTGGATGGAAAGGGAATTTGTTATCTCAAGCTGGCAAGGCAGTTCTCACCAAGTTTTCCATTCAAAGCATCCCTGTCTACTTTCTCTCTATTTTTAAAGCTCCTACAAGTGTCTACACTAAAATTGAACAAGATCCGAGAAGAGGTTCCTATGGATGGTTATGAATCTAAGCAGCGCTTTCACTTGGTGTCCTGGGATAGGGTTTGCAAACCAAGGGAGTTTGGAGGTATTGGGCTAAGGAGAATACAACATTTAAACATGGCCCTCCTGGCCAAACAAGCATGGCGTCTTTTGACAAATGCAAATGCAGAATGGATTACTATAATCGGAAGAAAGTATTTGCAAGAAATTGAATTCTTAAGTTATTCCTTTCCTCCCAGGGGATCAATTTTTTGGAAATCAATCCTTCAAACTAAAAACTTGCTAAGCAAAGGGCTACGTTGGAAGCTGGGAAATGGAAGAAACATTGATTTTTGGGACCACAAATGGTTAAAGGACTATCCCCTCTCTGGAGACCCCATCATTTCAACCCTTAGAGCTTGGACAATTGAAGTTTTTGGTACCAAAGTTGCAGATTTTATTACTTTGTCAAACAATAGAAGGGTATGGAAGCCAATAATGAATAATGATCTACCAGGGGCATCAATAATATTGGAGAATGAATTAAAGCAGTCTTTACTCCCTTACGGCATTCTTGAGGACCGGCTTATGCGGGAAGCTTCGGACAATGGGGAATTTTCTGTCAAGGCTGCTTATCGATGCTTATTGATAATGATGAACCTACTTTCCCTCACTTGGAAGTTTGGCCCAAAAGCATTGTTCCGAAGGTTGGGTTTTTTGCATGGTGGCCATCCAAAATAAGATCCTCACCATGGATAACTTAATAAAAAGAGGTGTGATTGTTGTTAATAGGTGTTATCTTTGTATGTCCGAGTGGGAGTCTATTGATCATTTGTTTTACGTATTGTAATTTTTTTGTCTCAATCTTGTTAGGTCTGTTACAAGTGTTTCATATTTATTGGGTCCATCCTCAGTCCATTTTTGACTTATTTGTCCAGTGGCCTTCCCCATTTTTGAATAGGCGTCTTAGGTATATGTGGAAGATCTGCCTTCATCACTACTTGTGGCAGATATGGTTGGAAAGGAATCGTCGGGCCTTCTTGGATAAGGTTTCTCAGTCATCCTCTGTCCTGTCAAAAATTTTAGCATATGCTAATGAGAATACTTGTTTAGTGCTGCGGCATCTAGACCTCCAAATCCTTTTGAAGCTTCATTAGGCCGGTCATTAAACTTACCTCTCACTTGATGGCCTCAATCATCCTCAAGTCTGTCCTAGAACCATGATCACATGGACCCCACCCCCCCTAGGGTGGATTAAGTTAAATTTTGATGGGGCATCTAGGGGCAACCCAAGTGAAGCTGGGGCTGGTGGCTTACTTAGAGACCACAAGGGTGAGGTGCTTGTAGCTTTTGCGAGAACATCTTGGAGCTCAAACTAACAATGTGGGTGAAGCAAGGGCGGTTTGGAGGAGCCTCAAGGTGGCGAGAGAATTATCCGGGGAAGCTGTTGGTGGAAGGTGATTCTCTTATTATTATAAATCTTCTAAAGAACACTAAGAGAGCTCCTTGGAGATTTGATGACTACATCCATGAAGCAAGGGCTCTAATTCATGACCGAACTGAGGCCATAATTTTGCATACCTTCGGGAAGCAAACATGGCGGTGATAGGTGGCAAATGAAGGCATTGTAGCGACAAATTTGATCACGTGGACTGAAAATCTTCCTCATGCGGTCTCAATGGTGATAGATAATGAAAAACTTTAGATTGGAAGGCTCAAAGTGGATCAATGACAGAAAATGGGGGCATTTTAAAAAAAAAAAAATTTGAACCTTATAATGGATTTTGTCATATTTGTTTTTTTTGTTCATGTGACTAGTGTTTTTTGCAGCTGGTGGGGCACTGATATAGGTTTTTTATCTACAAATTCATGCATGGGAAAAATCTGCTTTGGCCTCAAGTATTTCCCAAGGTGTGTTTGGATTCGATGTCGCAAAAAGGCCCTAGCAAGAAATAACAAAGTGTTGGAGATCCCTGACAATGAGGCACAAGACCCCACCATAATAGTCTTGGAGAAGATGACAATTTCATCGGCCTCCAACGGTATCAACTCGATTGAAGAGTACATACGGCCTCATCGGTGCAGTTGTTGATTTGTGTGATTCCTTAAATCTTCGTTTTATAGCCGGCGGTTCCAGGGGCACAAGGAGTCAAAGGCAAAATCTAAATATGATGGCAAGAACGATGATAAGAAGTTAGATGAGGACTACAAGGAAGACTGCTTGGCCTCTTGGCTGTCCATTCTATGGGATGTTTTTTTTTTTTTGACCATATTCTATTATTTTTATATGGGCACAAGCTACTCTGCATGGTGCTTGCATGATTAGTTTTTGTCTTTGTTAGTTCTTTTTTGCGTCTTTCTTTTCTGATGGCCATAATATTAGGCTTCCATAGTTTAGTTTGGTTGTATTCTAATGGAAGAGTAGGTCTTGGCCATTTTTGTTGTCAGTTTAAACTTTTAGGGCTTGGCCTTTGTCCGGTTGGTCGGTGGACCCTATTTTGTAAAATGGTTTTGGGTCAACCGGTTAAAACCCGGTGTTAATTATAATATTCTCTTACTTACCAAAAAAAAAAAAAAAATGTGAAATTCTAAAATTATAAAAATTCTTATGAAACAACAACTTTAAATAATTTTTATAAATTCAAAATGACTTCAAAATAAGATAAAAATTATTTCGGATGAAATATTGAAGCTCATTCTTCACACCCATGCATTTATTTATGAAATTTTATTTTATTTTTATTTTTATTTTAGTCACCGAAGTTTAAAAAAAATTGCAAAAGGGTTGGAAAAATTAAACTATAATTCTAGAAAATGGACTAGATAGACAAAAATATTAAAACACACTACATTCAGTATGATTTTGCCCTATGTTTTTGTAGCTCTTTTCGAGAGCTTTCAAAAAATATGCACTAATACTCAATCCAAGCAGCGAGCAAGGAGTTATGACCTCGAGAAGTTTTTCCCCCAAAATTCAAAATGATGCTCAATAAAATGTCGTATGAACTACCTCCCTTTAATGAAATTATAATTTTCATAAAGGTAAGTTCATTTATTATCTGTGAATGCAAATGCAAAGCCTGAAAATCGATTTACCTTCAAAATATGAAAAAAAATGTGAAATTTTGAAATTATAAAAATCCTTATGAAATAAATTTAAATAATTTTTATAAATTCAAAATGACTTCAAAATGAGATCAAAATTATTTTGGATGAAATATTAAAGCTAATACCCATGGAATTTTTTTTTTTTTTATTCTAGTCATCGAAGTTTAAAAAAATCTGCAAAAAGAAGGCTTAGAAAAACAAAAATAAAATTATGGAAAATGGAATAGAAAGCCAAAAATGTTAAAACACACTATAGTTAGTATGATAATGCCCTACGCAGTTGTATCTCTTTTTGAGTTCTTTCCAAAAATATGTACTAATAGTCAATCTGAGCAACGAGCAAGGAGTTATGACCATGGGAAGTTTTACCCCCAAAATTCAAAATGATGGCCAATGGAATGTCGTATGAACTACCCCCCTTTAATGAAATTATGATTTTCATAAATGAAAGTTCATTTATTGTCTCTGAATGCTAATGTAATGTCTGAAAATTGATTTACCTTCAAAATATGAAAAAAATATGAAATTCAAAAATTATAAAAATCCTTATAAAATAACAAAATTAAATAATTTTTATAAATTCGAAATGACTTTAGAATAAGATAAAAATTATTTCAGATAAAATATTGAAGCTCATTCTTCACACCCATGCATTTATTTATGAAATTTTATTTTTTTAAAATTTTTATTCTTGTCACTGAAGTTTAAAAAATATGCAAAAGGAAGGGTTAGAAAAATATAAATAAAATTTTGGAAAATGGAAGCAAAAAATATTAAAACACACTACATTTAGTATGATGTCACCCTATGCTTTTGTAGCTCTCTTCGAGGGCTTTCTAAAAATATGTACTAATAGTCAATCCAAGCAACGAGCGAGGAGTTATGAACACGAGAAGTTTTATACTCAAAATTCAAAATGATGGCCAATGGAACACCGTATGAACTACCCCCCTTTAATGAAATTGTAATTTTCATAAAGGGAAGTTCATTTATTGTCTATGAATGCAAATTCAAAGCTTGAAAATTGATTTACCTTCAAAATATAAAAAAATATGAAATTACGAAATTATAAAAATCTTTATAAAACAACAAATTTAAATATTTTTTATAAATTTGAAATGACTTTAGAATAGGATAA
>JAQPPZ010003239.1:0-10121 GCA_028583015.1 Wollemia nobilis | reverse complement strand
ACAACTTGATAAGCAACACACCCCCACCGAAAAATGAGATTCCATCCTTAGAAAATTATGAACTTCCATTTTTGCAAGAGGGACCCTCTTGGTCATTTTCGGCTTTAAATCCATATTTTGCTTGCCTCCTTTTTAAAGTTGTGCTTTTTCTTGCATTCTAGCCGTGTTATCCAAGAATTCACTTTTTACATGCTAGAATCATTCATGCACAAGAAAATCTTGCACCATTACCGAGAAAATCCAAAAACAGCTTGCATAAATTCACCGAAAAATCAAACTTTCCATTTTTGGTAGTGTCGCGATATCGCGACACTTCCATTTTTCGGAAATGTCGCGATATCGCGACATGTAAGTCAAAATGCGGCTAAGTGGCGTAAAGGTCGCGATTTCGCGACATGTCGCGAAATCGCGACCTTTTTGGGGAGAGAGACGCAAGCCGTACGGAGGGCGCGATTTTGCGACATGTCGCGAAATCGCGACATGTCGCATTTTCGCGGCAGGAGAGAGAAAATGGGCTGCAGGATGAAAAATCGGTTAAGTCCGAAACATGTTCCAAAATCGCGGTCAACGCGGTCAACGCATGCGTAGAGGAACTGTCGCGATATCGCGACGTGTTCTAAAATCGCGGCTGAAAATCAAGAAGCGTACGGAGGCCATGAAGGGTCGCGATTTCGCGACATGTCGCGAAATCGCGACATGTCGTGTTTTCGCGGCCGACGAGGGAGGAATTTGCCGATGAGTCGCAGTGGTCGCGATTTCGCGACATGTCGCGAAATCGCGACATGTCGCAGAATCGCGGCAGGAGAGAGAAAGTCATAGTTGACCTGAAAGTGCATTCCGGCGGGAAACAGAAGGCTTCCTGGGGTAGCGACACGTGTCAAAGCGTGAATGGGACAAACAAAAGCCTTAATGTTTTAAGCTTCTGATTTAATTAAAATGCTAATCTAATGCATCTTTTTGTCTTTCATGCAGGATTCCACCCGGCACTTACGGACAACCGGGAAAGACCATAAAGGCGAAGATGAAGTGCGGATTTAGTCAAGGACCGCCATGCTAGGAGAGAAGCTGCCGGTGAGAGCATTCAACGACAAATTTATTGCAGACTTGATAGCATGAAGACCATTTCAACTTCGGGATGGATTTGCGGAGATCGAATTGATGGAGAAGTGGTGACTCATCCGGCTCACCAAAGAAATTAATGAAAGCATTTATTTGCAGCATGCGAATGAATGCAAGTTGCATTTTATTTTATCTTCTCCATTTATGGCAACTAACCGTACGCATTTGCCGAAGGGTTAAGTTCTATCCGGACTTTGATTTTTAAATGGATTTTTATTGTAAATCCCCGGTCCTAGGGTTTAAGTGCGATAAGATTTAGGGTTTGAGCAAGATATTTTGGAAAAGATCGTGGTCTGTCCCGAGTCTATAAATACAAATTCTAAATGTAATCGTAGGAGGCTGAGACTTAGAAATAAAGGCTTATAAGCAATTTCTTGCAAATTTTGTGAAATCCTTTGTTTTCGGACTTGGAGTTGATGTGCTTTAGCTTTTCTCGTGATAGCATGGCCAGGAGCCTAATCTTTTGCAGAGTGTGATAAGTGTATTTTCTTTTGTTATCCGTTCCATTTAAAGTTTGTTAGATATATGTCGTGAATCCGCCATTGTCAAGATTAAATATGTCGTTAGGCTTCAGCTTGTTCTATTGTCTCGCTAGGGGAAATTACAGATTTCAGGTGTAAGTTTGTTCTAATTGCTCTGTCTTCACTCGTGCGAGCTAGGGTCGCCGGTGAAAGATACCGCTTTAACCACCGCCCCTTGGATTTATAATTTTCTCGCTAGATCCGTTTCACTCGCTCTTGTGCTCTTAGTTGAAAGTGATCTTAGACCGACCGGACACTTTCTTCTCGGGATTTGTTCTGTTGTGAAGCTGATAGCATAGATAAGATTGATAGTTTAGAGTTTTACAGTTTAAAGTCCGATAAACTTCTCTTTCTGCCTTACCCTACCCTCTCTTTGCTTTCCGTGAATGATCCATTTTTATTTTCTTTATTTGCCTTTTATTTAAATCACCGACCCATGAGAGCTAGATCAAGAATTCAAGTTAAATCTGATTGTCAACAACTTTTGCAACTACCGAACAAGTTCAGAACCCCCCGTAAGGTAACAGAGCAGCCCATATCGAAATCTATTCCGTAAGTGGAAAAGAGTGAATTGCCATTCGACCCAACTCGTAACTCGCACCTTGGATAACCAAACTAGATCCTAAAGATGAGTGGGATCAGTCCCGTGGGTGTCTCCGGAGCTTTCCTTGCCTTCATCCCTTTTTTCCCGGGGTGTGCCTGAAAGCCGGACCAACACCTAATTGGCGCTAGAAGGAGGGCCGAACTCAGTTCAAGTGTTGTAAGGGCATAACAAAGAACATTTGAAGGACCCACGTTGAACTCCTGACGCTTTTTAAATTGTCGCACAATTTTGTAAATTGTTAATGCGCTTTTAAATTGTCGCAGCTTTTTAAATTGTCACTGCGCTTTTAAATTGTCAATGCAAGGTTGTCGAGCAAGTTGTTTCAACTTGCTAAAATACGTAACCTCGTTCGTAATCGTAAATTGTTAATGCAGCTTTTTAAATTGTCGATGCAGTTTTTAAATTGTCGCGTTTTAAATTGTCAGTGTTTTAAATTGTCAAGTGCAAAGTTGTCGTGCAAGCTTGTCAGCATAATGATTTCAACTTGCTAAAATACGTAACCCGTTCGTAATCGCAGAGTTTGTCGGCACTCGTGAAAACCGGATTCTACATACATGGTAACAAGGTCCCACCCCGTAGCCGGAGAGCTCCTTGTCCCCCGAATTAGAAACTCCGAGAAGAAGTAGCCACATAAGAGCCACATCTCTATCACGGATGCTTTATCACCATTGATAGTCACTCCAACCGGAGCTCGTAATATCCCCGTTAATCCATTAGCTATGGCAAATTGGTTGGGCTCCACAGCTTTGAACATTCCCGGTATAGCCCATGACTTGCCCGTAAATCCGTAAAGATACCTCCCTAGGTATAAACATGATGGGACAAGAATCGCAGAGGAACACTTAATTGCATTCAAGAATGCACCGGGTTATTAAATGTACAAAGATGAGGATGTTGCCCGCAGACTCTTCCCGTTCACTCTCCAGGAGGGAGCCTATGATTGGTTTCTAAATCTTACCAATGATTCCATCACCAGTTGGAGTGACTTAGAAAAAGTCTTTGTGTCACGCTCGGGGAAGTGATAGACCCCAAGATTTTATATCGCTAGCTTTCTAGCATCAAAAGAGAACCGAATGAGTCTATTAGATCCTATAATGTCGATTCCGTAAAGCTTATGGTAGACTCACCGGCTATTATGTACCGAATGCCGACTCGGCATTAGAGATTTTTAGGAACTCTCTCGGACCCAATGACCTCTCGTCTTCTTGAAGAGGGATGCCACCGTTACTAACTTGACGTAAGCTTATAAAGAAGCTTTAATCCCGGAAAGACAGCTTGGGACCCCAACCTTTAAATATTCAACAAACTCCTCTCGATCACTCACCTCGCTTCCTATACTCAATCCTATCCCACATCGATGATGCCGCCAGCTTTGTCGTACTTTACCATCGCAGCACCATTAGTCATAAAGACTCGCTGAGAATGTACGTAACCCCGTAAAAGAGGCCGACAATGCTAGGATTGAAGAAGTTTCAAAGATTGTTCGTAAGCCGGCCAATGATTTTTTGAGTTTTAAAAGGCAAACTTCTACCGGAGACAATCCCAACGTATATTCATACCAACCAAACAGATTTAATAGGCCCCCATATGAGCCTAATAAAGATTACAAGGGTAAAGCTCATGATGTGAACATCTCGTGATTTGGCTCGCCTAACCGGTGCGTAATTCATGCCACTTCTCAACATGGGGAATTAGATTGTGTGGAATTTTGCAATGCATTTGAAGCTTTGTCGGAGATTTGATCTCCCCGAAAATCAAAGAACCGCCGAGGGCCCAAGTTCATCCGGACACAAGCAGTGCCTATGGTCTTGGATTCTTTTTCTTTCCCGGATGAATCCGAGAATGTAGTTGAAATGCCCATGGATGAAGTACAAGCTTTCCAAGACAGCATGTAAGAGATAGCTACAACCCGAGGAACAGAATCCCGAGCCAAATACCACATCAACTCCTCCCCGATAATTCTCACAATATTCCTCCGGACCCCTCTCCAAGCAATAATCCACCCCCACCAAAGGGAGGAGCTCAAAGAGTACCAGATATGTTGCTATTCCTCCACTTAACAAAGGATATAACATAGTGGAGGATATGAAAAAGATTAAGGCTAACATTACTTCGCATGAGCCGGCACTGCATTTCGGAGCGTAGAGACAATCCGATAAAGACATACTCCGGCCCCCGCCGCTAAACCCGTGGATAAAGGGAAGAAAATAGCCAATGCCAATCCGGCCATGTACAAGGAAAAGACCGAAGTTCCCCCATTTTTACCGACCGTCGAATTTTTGGGAAGAACTTACATAATTGTTTGGTGGATTCAGTGCATCTCGCTAATGTCATGCCATTGGCAATTTGTCGACAGCTGGGGCCGACCCCAATGAAGTCTCGAGAGGAGAGTTGTCCAATTGGACAAGTCCGAAGTTAAGGTTGTGGGAGAGCCGCAAAACATTCACATTCAATTGGCATCCGAGCCAAGGGCTCAACATAAGATCGAAATCCAAGTTGTGGATATCCCAAAGGGGTATGGAATGCCGTTAAGTAGGGATTGGTCTAAGTCTCTCGAATGGATATCCGGCAACATGACTTTTCACACATGTGGTTGCCATGGAAGGGTGTGGCTAATCAATTGCGGGTTGACAGAGAACCTGTGCACAAACACACCATTACAGTAGTACAATGCCGCAAATGAGACTCGCCAATATTGCAGTAGGTAGACATTGGTGTCTACAATTTAACAACTCGGGCACAATGATAAATTTAACAAAGCTCATCCTCGTACATACTAATGAAGTTTGGACACTTCATGTGGATGGAGCCAGATGTAAGGTGGTTCTCGGAACAAGGGCAGCCCTCAAAGGGCCTCAAAGTCGACATTTTTTATGTCTTACCGCCTCGCAGCTCCCATGTACTAATAATTTAGCAGTAGTATGAAGCTCCGATTTTAGGTTTAAAATTTGCATTGGATAAAAATGTGAAGAACATTCAAGTTTTCACCGATTCGTAATTAGTGGCAAGCCAGGTCGTGGGTAAGTTTCAATGTAAAGCCTCTTATCTAAAGGGATACAAGCATAGAGCTTGGGATCTTGTGGAAGGCTTTGATGCATTTAACTTAACACATATACCTAGGGAACAAAATTCACATGCAGATGTCTTGGCATCTTCACCGCAAGTTTAAGGCCATTGGAAGATTTTAAGTGGGATAAGTTTTCAATTGAGCTAGTCCCCCCGTCCTTCGGCTCCAAACAATATTGACAAATTTTCAAGTTTTCTCAGATGATCAACAAATTGTGAACTTTCTGCAGAGTACCAATACCTTTGAGAATGCTATAATTGATGAGGGCCAAAGGGACACCCTGATGGAACAGCTAGATGATGACAGGGGAATCATGAGATTGAAGGACAAATGTAATCCCAAAGGGAATGGTAGAGCCGGAGAGGCTATTCGATGTTGACAAGATCAGGCAAAGGGTGAATTCTGAGGATTATGTGGGCACCACAGATAATGATACTCGAAAATTTGAATGTAGGAACCGAAGAGGATCCAAGGAACATCAAGTTGGCAAAGGACTCGTGATCCGTAGATAAAGAGAAATATGATTGATTTCCCGCACAGTGTCTAAGGATGTAATGGCCTCGGTCATACAAGGATTTAAAGGTATTTGATCCAAAAGTTTACACCCACATCATACCTTTGAAAGAATCTTGCAAGCCTTTCATACAAAAACAGAGGCATGTTAATGCTCCGTTAGAACCCCTTATTAAGAAAGAAGTGGAGAAGCTCTTGAGTGCAAGAATTATTTTTCCTATCGTGCATTCTACTTGGGTGGCAAACTGGTGCCGTAAGGAAGAAAAATGGGGAGATCCGCCTTTGTGTGGATTTTAGGAATCTAAACAAAGCATCCGAAAAGGACAACTATCCCCCGCCTTCTATGGATGAAGTACTACGTATTGTTAATGGCTCGTAGATGATGTCTTTTCCCGGATGGTTTCTCGTGCTATAATCGGATTCTAGTTGAGAAGGAGGATAGAATGAAGACTGCTTTTACAACTAAGTGGGGTACTTTTGCTTACAAGAGGATGCCATTTGGTTTAATAAATGCAGGAGCAACATTTCAGAGAGCAATGGACCATGCCTTCAAGGGGCTTATGGGCAAATGTATTGTAGTTTACATGGATGATCTAACAGTCTTTTCCAAATCCAGATTTGACCATGTCAAGCATTTAGAGTCTGGGATTTAACAAGTGCAGAGAGTTTGGCATCTCTTTGAATCCAAAGAAATGCATATTTGGTGTAACATAAGGCAAATTGCTTGGGCATTTGGTCACAAAGGATGGCATTTCCATGGATCCAGCAGTAGTTGAGGCCATATCTCGCATACCATTTCCCAACTCTAAGAAAGAGTTGAGATCATTCTTTGGAAAGATTAACTTTGTCGTAAAGTTTATCTCGTGCTTTGCAGAGATAGTTAAACCAATGAATGATATGTTAAAGCAAACCGCCCGCATTGCCTCGGACCACTCGAAGCTAAGACTGCTTTCAAGAAATCAAGACAACCCATTAAACAAGCACCAGCCTTAGTAAGCCCGGATTTCAGAGCAGATTTCTATCTCGTACACTTTCTCTTCCCGAACATACACTTGCCGCAGAGGTCGACTCAACTGAGAGATACAGGAGAACATCCAATTGCTTTTAAGAGCACTAATTTGAAGGGAGCTGAACCGAAATATTCCGTATTAGACAAACAAAGCTTATGCTTTGGTAAGGGCAAGGAAGCGCTCAGACATTATATACTCAAGCAAAATTCATGCCATAGTGCCGTACTCCACCGGAAGTACCTTCTAAGTCGTAATGAGTTGGGTGAACCGAGGGGCAATTGGGTCACCAGGCCGCAAGAATATGACTTGGAGATTAGGCCTCGCTAAACCGATCGTAGGACTTGGCTTGTCTAGACACATTGTCAAGTGCCTCCACAAAGCAGAAGTTAATCAATTAAACTCCGAATCCGATGATTGGTATGGGGATATCATTCATCTCACATAGCTTTGGGGTTTGCCCATCCCATTTGAACAGTAACTCAAAGGAGAGCATTAAAGTTAAAAGCTTCTCACTATCTCCTCAAGGCAGTACTCGTACAGTGGAGAATTATGCCGGCATCTTCCTAAGGTGCATTTCTCCCAAGAAGTCGTTGAAGTCATGGCTAGTTTTCATGAAAAACTAGGGGCAGTGGCATTCATCGGATCTCACAAGACATAAAATATTAAGAGCAAAGCACATCGCCTACACTTTTTAAGGATGCACATCAACATGTCGAACCTGCCATCGCGCGACATTTGCAGCCAAAGAGGCAAATCGAGCTCGCCATTGCAACCAGCTGGTGATAAACAAACCTTTCATGCAAGGGGGGACTTGATTTTGTGGGGAGCCATTAACCCGAATTCCTCTAGCAGGCATAAATATGTGCCGATATGGCCACCGACTATTGCACAAGGTGGGTTGAAGTGTTGATAAGCAACACACCCCCACCGAAAAATGAGATTCCATCCTTAGAAAATTATGAACTTCCATTTTTGAAAATAGGACCCTCTTGGCATTTTCAGTTTTAAATCCATATTTTGCTTGCCTCCTCCTTTTAAAGTTGTGCTTTTTCTTGCATTCCAGCTGTGTTATCCAAGAATTAACTTTTTACATGCTAGAATCATCCATGCACAAGAAAATCTTGCACCATTAACGAGAAAAATCCGTAAAACAGCTTGCATAAATTCACCTAAAAATCAAACTTTCCCATTTTTGTAGTGTCACGATATCGCGACACTTCCATTTTTCGGAAATGTCGCGATATCGCGACAGTGTAAGTCAAAATGCGCGAAGTATGTAAAGGTCGCGATTTCCCGACATGTCGGCGAAATCGCAGACGCTTTTTGGGAGAGAGACGCAAACTCAGATTGAGGGCGCGATTTAGTGACATGTCGCGAAATCGCGACATGTCGCATTTTCGCGGAGAGAGAGAAATGGGCCAGCAGGATGAAAAATCGGCTAAGTCAGAAACATGTTCCAAAATCGCGGTCAACGCGGTCAACGATGCGGAGGGAACCCGCCGCGATATCGCGACGTGTTCTAAAATCGCGCCGAAAATCAAGAAGCGCATTGAGAAAGTGAAGGGTCGCGATTTCCCGACATGTCGCGAAATCGCGACATGTCGCGTTTTCGCGGCCGACGAGGGAGGAAGTTGCCGATGAGCTGGCAGGGTCGCGATTTCGACATGTCATAAAATCGCGACATGTCGCAGAATCGCGAAAGGAGAGAGAAAGTCATAGTTGACCTGAAAGTGCATTCCGGCGGGAAACAGAAGGCTTCCTGTGGTAGCGACACGTGTCAAAGCGTGAATGGGACAAAAAGAAGCCGACATGCAAGCTTATTTTTCGGATTTAACTGCTTTTAATGTTTTAAGCTTCTGATTTGATTAAAATGCTAATCTAATGCATCTTTTTGTCTTTCATGCAGATTCCACCGGCACTTACGGACAACCGGAAAGACCATAAAGGCGAAGATGAAGTGCGGATTTAGTCAAGGACCGCCATGCTAGGAGAGAAGCTGCCAGTGAGAGCATTCAACAACAAATTTATTGCAATTTGATAGCATGGAAGACCATTTCAACTTCGGGATGGATTTGCGGAGATCGAACTGATGGAGAAGTGGTGACTATCCCACTCACCAACACTAATGAAAGCATTTATTTGCAGATTTCAATGAATGCAAGTTGCATTTTATTTTATCTTCTCCATTTATGGCAAATGATCTACGCTTTGTCAAGGGTTAAGTTCTATCCGGACTTTGATTTTTAAATGGATTTTTATTGTAAATCCCCGGTCCTAGGGTTTAAGTGCGATAAGATTTAGGGTTTGAGCAAGATATTTTGGAAAATATCGTGGTCCGTCCTGAGTCTATAAATTCAAATTCTAAAATGTAATCGCAGAGGCGAGACTTAGAAATAAAGGCTTATAAGCAATTTCTTGCAAATTTTGTGAAATCCTTTGTTTCCTCGGACTTGGAGTTGATGTGCTTTAGCTTTTCTCAGGATAGCATGGCTGGGAGCCTAATCTTTGGCAAGAGTGTGATAAGTGTATTTTCTTTGTTATCCGTTCCATTTAAAGTTTGTTAGATATATGTCGTAACTCGCCATTGTCAAGATTAAATATGTCAAGTTAGGCTTCAGCTTGTTCTATTGTCTCGCTAGGGGAAATTACGATTTCGGTGTAAGTTTGTTCTAATTGCTCTGTTTCATCGTGCGAGCTAGGTGCCGGGTGAAAGATACCGGCTTAAACCACCGCCCCCTTGGATTTATAATTTTCTCAGATCCGTTTCACTCGCTCTTTGTGCTCTTAGTTGAAAGTGATCTTAGACCGACCGACACTTTCTTCCCGGGATTTGTTCTCATGTGAAGCTGATAGCATAGATAAGATTGATAGTTTAGAGTTTTACAGCCTTTAAAGTCTCGATAAACTTCTTCTCATTTCTCACCTTACCCCACCCTCTCTTTGCTTTCCCGTGAATGATCCATTTTTATTTTCTTTATTTGCATTTTATTTAAATCACTGGACCCATGAGAGCTAGACCATGAATTCAAGTCAATCTGGATTGTCAACAAACTTTTGCAACTACCGAACAAGTTCAGAACCCCCCCCCGTAAGGTAACAGAGTAGCCCATATCGAAATCTATTCCGTAGAGTGGAAAAGAGTGAATTGCCATTCGACTCCAACTCCGGAACTCGCACCCTTGGATAAATCCAAATAGATCCTAAAGATGAGTGGGATCACCCCTGGGTGTTCCTGGAGCTTTCCTTGCCTTCATCCTCCTTTTTTCCCTGGTGTGCATGAAAGCCGA